>CALNXJ010000007.1:7297500-7325000 GCA_942486045.1 Pocillopora meandrina | reverse complement strand
TAACTTAAAGAAAACTAGAAACAGTCAACTTATTATAGTAAATCACTGAGAAAAATATTTAAGGTAAAGAGAGTAGGAAGCTCCAGCTTATGAGGTTATACTGCATTGTATATTAGGGGAATAGATTTAATGTTTGGCAACAAAAATGGTTTTATAGTTTATTAACTTGTCCTACATACCTTCTGCTTCTTTTACAGGCCCCAACCATTTCTATTTCAGTAATGGTACTGCCATCCTGTAAAGCAAAAATTTTGATGTTGTAAGGTTATTTAATCTGAGAACATCATTATGCACTCTCTTGGGGGAAGAGGGGGCACATGGGATAGTCACTAAGGCTAGTTACTCACATTCCTAATTTTCATAGTAGTGAAGATTCATTAACTGCACTGTTGCTTTACCTTTTAATGCTCTCTTATATAATTTTTCACAGCTACAATATGTTACATGTCCATAACTCATAGTTATTGCACTGGCATGCTAATTAAGTGAGAAATAATTCAAGTTACACCCACAAAAGACAACTTGGGTTTATTTTACAATTTTTTAAAAGCTCCATCAACAGTTTCAATAGACAGTCCCCTCCTGGAATACTCTGTTTCTTGTATCTATTTCTCAATTGTTTTTTTTTACCATGCTCTAACCTTTTTTCTTTTAATTTATTTCCTAGTGATTTCACAGTCTACATTAGTTTTTCATATCATCATAACATTTACTATGCTTAAGTGTATTTTACATGAATCATATACTAGCCAGTGAATCCTGTCAATTAAAATAATCCAAAAGAAAACAAATTGCATGAACATGGACATGTAATAGCTTAAATATGTGGCTATTTTTTGGAATAAACACTTTCAACACATTGAAAAGCTTGTTACCTGATTGAAATGATCTTGTTTCACAATCGACATTGACCTAAAAACATACAGGCATGTCGTAAACAAGAGAAATTTACATCAATTTATGAACATTTTTTGGACTATCCATACTGTTATAATCCATAAGCTTTACCTAGAGTCCAATTAACAACACTGCAAAAGATTTGAATTTAACTTATGTTTGCGATGTGACACAAACAGTAATAAGATTTCTCAAAGGTAGCATACCTTTGGTTAAGAGAACACTCTTGTAAACTTAATTGTAGAGCTTTATGAAGATCGTGATCATCTTTCCAAGGTCCATTGATCCTGGTCTACAAATTAAAAAGCATAATTTTTTGGATTAATTTTCTCCCCTTTGTTGACTTACAGTCATTAAGGATCTGTCATTAATCCTTACCCCAGTACTAAAGCAAATATTAAATCATATGAATTAAGAATTTTGTGTTTGATGAAGTACTGTGAGGTTCATAACTTTTTATAATTCATAATTCATAATTATTTTAATTCAGATTAAGGGCCTGTTTACACAGAGGTAGGGGATCCCAGGTAGGTGAGGTAACCTGCCTGTCCATATAATTTCTTAATTTATTTTGATCACGTTTACATGATAGGTGGGGTGACCCGCCAAGGCAGGTTACCCGGTCTGCTAGGTAGGGTAACCCTGTCAGCCGGGGTGACAATTTGCCATGTAAACGTGTCAAGGTGGGGTAACCCGCCTAGCTGGGGTCGCGTTCATGGCAAGAAGCTCAAAAGCGAAACATGTATGTTTTTAAACTTTTTACCTTTCCTAGCCGTCTCATGGCAGAAAACACCAGAAACCGCAACGGACACACAAGGAGTGTAAAATGTTTACATTTCGGAATATCTGGCGTTGTAGATCGACCATATTCGGTTTCCCTGACTATTCCGTGTGACGTATTCAGTCAACGGTTCCTCGCGAAACCAAACACCGCGTAACACAGCGCGTGACGCTTTCATGAATAAATACGTATGTGTCCGAGAATTAATCTTTCGTCTTTTTCGACATGTGAGCTTGGGATGCCTCTGCTCATACTCCTTAATTGCAAGCGCAACAACAACCTCAAGAAACCTCACCTCAGCACCCCGGGGTTGTAAGATTGCATGTAAACGCGTTTTATTTTTCGACCACGGCTAGGTGGGTTACCTCACCTACCTGGGGTCCTCCACCTCCATGTAAACAGGCCCTTAGAATAGCCCAGTTTAAACGGAATTAGAACGAAACATCTCCTCACGCTTGTCACCTTTCCATTTTTTCCAGTATTATCATAGGTTTAGCGTCACTAGTAAAATTTTAAAGCTATAAAGAGTAATTTCCGAGTCCCCGAGTCCCCGACTCCCCGACTCCCCGAGTCCCCGACTCGGAGACGTGAGACTCGGAGACGTGGGACTCGGAGACGTGGGACTCGGAGACGTGGGACTCGGAGACGTGGGACTCGGAGACGTGGGACTCGGAGACGTGGGACTCGGAGACGTGGGACTCGGAGACGTGGGACTCGGAGACGTGGGACTCGGAGACGTGGGACTCGGAGACGTGGGACTCGGAGACGTGGGACTCGGAGACGTGGGACTCGGAGACGTGGGACTCGGAGACGTGGGACTCGGAGACGTGGGACTCGGAGACGTGGGACTCGGGGACGTGGGACTCGGGGACGTGGGACTCGGAGACGTGGGACTCGGAGACGTGGGACTCGGAGACGTGGGACTCGGGGACGTGGGACTCGGGAGACGTGGGACTCGGAGACGTGGGACTCGGGGACGTGGGACTCGGGGACGTGGGACGCGGGGACGCGTGGAGACTCGGGAAAGTGATAAACAAACCTGACTTTTGCGCTGAATTTGTAAAGTATTATTTTCGGTGGCCTAAGGTGTGATATGCTGGAGAGCTTGTCACTAGTAGCCGATGGTTTTCAGCGCCCGTGGTTCGGCCGGACATGTTTGCTTGCCTATTTGACCTATTTGCTCTGGGTACAGAATTCGTGCAAACAAGCTCTCCAGCATATAATATAGCTTTCTCGAAACGACCGAAAATTATACTCTACAAATTCAGCGCAAATATCCGGTGTTGTTTGTTTATCACGTCTCCGAGTCCCCGAGTCACCGAGTCCCACGTCCCCGAGTCCCACGTCCTCGAGTCCTAGTTAAAATTTTGTCTTTGTCTCCCGCTCGTGACAGGATGAAAGAAAACTTTATTTCATTTCACTAGCTCAACATTGCGTATCAATATTGGTACGAAACGTCATAACAATAGTGGAGACTATTGCGTCCAGTCACAAAAATAACTCAGTCTGATTTTCTAAAATAATAACTAAACAGTTTTTGAAGAAGAACGAAGAAACTACTCATATTACAAGTCGTTCGTAAAGCCTATGATAAGAAAAAATTTTTCTATTCTGAGTTATTGGAACTCTAAGCTTATTTTCAGATGAAAATCAACATTAATGTCAACGTGAATGAAAGTGATCCTCGCAGTAATGTACACTAGTGAAAATAAGGCCTGAAAAAAATTCAGGCCTGTACGGGATTTGAACCCATGACCTCTTCGATACCAGTGAAGCGCTCTACCAACTGAGCTAACAAGCCAACTGGGTGCTGGTCATGATGTTGTTTCTAAATAAACCCGTGAAGTGATGAATAAACGGTTAAGAATATATGAAAGTCATATATCGAACATTCCCATCGAACTCAATCTTATTTTCTAATTTTAACGATTATTAAAATAACACCTTGACAATTACGAAGACGTCTAGAGTCTGGCAATCTGCAGACAATGCAGAGCCACTCGCCCTCCGGGGCAGTTTTAAATCCCTCGCAGCTCATGTGTAACCTTTCCTCGCACAACTCGCACTGTACCATGTCGTCCCAACACTCTGGCATTGAACAATGACAAAATAAATTAGTGTCACAAGTTTGTCTCTTATTGAATCTAGCGGTGTTCGACTATCGCGGAAAAGGTTCAAAAACGACCTCACTCCAGACATTAAACTAAATTCTTGCCCATTTTCCTTTGGTCAAAAGAAACATCCGACGGGATGCCAGTTCGTATGCATTAACGATACGCATGTTTTGAATTAAAAACATACTTTCGTACGCACTGGAACGTAAAGTATCATCTATTTTTACTAGAACGTTAAGGATGATATCCGCTAGCGGATTTGGACCGGGGGTTCCATATCCGCTAGCGGATTTGGACCGGGGGGACCGGGGGGTCCAAATCCGCTGGGACACCGGCCTTTTCAAGGACAGAAAACCTGGGCTTGACATTGAGTTTGTAAAATTATCGTTCGCACGTGCACCATTTCAATCTGTTATTTTACAGCCTATTACAAAATAACTTCAGTCTTATATATTTTATTTGTAAGTGATTGGAACATTTACTGTCGCAATTCCCATGTTTTGAGCGCGGATATTTGTGTCTTTCGGCGCACGCTGACGTCTTGCAAGCGTCTGTGCTACTGGTAAGCGCACGGAACAGACTGAACTATCTTGCTCAGACCTCTTTTGTTCTTAACAACACGTTCGTATGGCTTAATACAGCCTACTTGATTGAGCTGGTGGACTTACAACCAAGCAAAAAAAGTAGAGGCTGATAAAAATGAATCCTATTAGAGTGAAAATCTCAACCCGCAAGTAAAATTTGCAGATCAGCCGGAACTAATGAGTAAAGGAACAAATAAGAATAGGCTAAATATCAAAATGGCGGATTAAGTTTTAAAAGGGCACCTGTTTCACCAGGATAGTCTAGCCAGTGATTGGACGCACCTCACATAGTTTACATATGTTAGTCAAAGTTTAAGTATTTGTCTTATTTTTCACCTCATTTCTGTTTACGAGACCTTAAATCGAGGAAATAGTTGTTTTTTATGGTTCCTTGAGTGACTGCAAGCTTGAGGATTACAGTGGTACGGTAACTATCAATTTTCTTGTTGGTGAAGCTGTGTCATTGGCTTTTTTGAAGAGTTCCATCGTGAAAAGCTGAAGGAGGTCCTTGGGGATCTCGACAGATCTTTCCTAATTAGACTTATAAAGATATTTTTAAATCCCGGAATTTTTAATGAATAAACGATTGGATTCATGGCGGAATTACAATAGTGCAACAGTTTGGTAAATTGGATCACTTTAAACGATATTTTCTTGCGTTTTCGATCTGACTGAAAAAAATAAACAGTGTTTATACAAAAAAATGGCAACCATGTAACAGCGAAAACTATTATTAAAATAAGAAGAGACAGGGCAATCTTGACGTCATAATGCTGTCTCTTAAGTGTCTTCCTTGATCCTATTCTTACAAGCTTTCTTTCTTTTGCTTTTTGCCACATTCCAAGATACATGAAGCACTTTGCAAAAAATGCTACAGTAAAGGAAACACAGAACAGAATAAAGAAAGCCCTTTGGATGTTGTAGTTACTGTATCTGAAGGAGTGAATGAAGGATAGTGTACCAGCAGTTACCCAGCAGATCATTAAAACTCCCACTTTAGATGAATTTCTGTGACTCACTGGGTACGCGATAGCATAAAAACACTCCAGACTTATTGACATCAGATGGTATATAGACGCAAAACCTCTAAATACATCCACTACATGATAAATAACGCTCAACACCATAGGGATGTGAAGATGTCTCTGGTACAGGAGCATCATACTCATATACAGTGGGACTGCGATTAAACCCACTAGTAGATCAGCGGTTGCTAGTCCAACTATAATGAAGTTTGTGCGCCTATGTAATGATAAGTTTCGAATGAACGGTAGAATGACGGTTGAATTTCCAAATATGGCCATGACTGCTAAGGTTCCAAATGCGACTCCCCAGGCCATTACAGAGAAAGAGGTTATGTTTTTAGGCAATGGCGATGTCTCATTGACAGCTGTGGTGTTGTTCATTGTCTTCGTAAACTTAAAATTGTTTATAAAGTTTTGCTAATGATGAAAATATTCTTATTGTGATATCGGTATACCTTCACATAACTTGTTTAGATTTTATGCCCAGCCTACGTCTATCGTAAAAAAAAAAACTGATGCACTGGCATGAAAAATGTAAACATTCAACGCCCGTAAAGCCAATGAAAAAATTCCGTCGACTATATCAGTATTCTTTTTACAGTGGTAACCCATCGATGTTACTGAATATAATATCTAAACAAGCCATGTAAAACATTGATTCTGAGTATCGAGACGTCAAAAGGGAAGGAGTCTTCTTATTTTCATACCACTGTGGGGATTGATAGGACATACGCTTTGGAATGATGAAGATTTTTTTTCATTGAGACTCAATATGTAAAAACGTTACCAACATATTTCCTCCGACAATTGGTAACTTCCATATGAACCCTTCAAAATATTTAATTGCTTGGTATTAGTGTTCATGATCATTTGTTTGAAACAGCCAGTTTCCAAATATACCCTCTTGCGCGCAAGAATTGCATTGAACCAACATCCATGTTCATTGTAAAAACTGTCTTGAGCAAATATTTAAACTAAAGGAAACTTGGAGAACCTCGGAAATCCTTTTGCCTTTGGAAAAAATGAAGTCATATATTCTCATCTACATATTCTCAGCATGCTGGCAAAACAACAAGGTCGCCTCGAACTGTCAAACTGTTCTCTTCCTTTTTTATATTAAGTGCAAAACAGACGAGTTGCTTCTCAGGCTCAAACCTGCGAGGAGTGTTCGGCGGGTATCAAAATCATGCATTTCACTCACATTTAAGAGGTAGTTGGCACCTCAGATTAGAAATACATCGAAAAATACCTCGCTTGACTTAGAACTAGATGTTAGCTATCAGTAGGGAAATCTTATAATAAAATTTCGAATTCCAGATTTGAAAAAGAACACATAGATATGTCAGAACTGAAATTCAGACCAACACTGTTGGTGGGTGCCATCAAATATATTCTATAAATCACGACCATGTTTTTCTATGGGCTGTCGGCGTACATTACGAGAGGATAAAGAAATGGTGGATATTTCATTATTATTAGCTTAATATCTTATCAAAAGATTTCAGATTTTCACGAAATAAATTTTCCAGCAACGGTTAAAAGGAAAATGGCAAAAAATGTTTTCTTCTATAAGCCAGCGATGATTATGAACTGAGAAAAATCGAGTCAGTCGAGTGAAGATAGTCCATGCAAAGCCAGCTGACAATTAAATAACAGGCAAAATATTACGAATTAGCAAGTCTTCCATCACTAAGCCTTGAAATGGAAATTGCCATTCATTACAAGAAAGATTGAAGTTACATTCAAAGCGTTTTATTCTTTTTTCCTATCTTTTCTTTGTTTTTCATTTATTTTTTTTTTTTTTTGCGCCTGTAGCTGTTAGTTGCGCTCTTAGTTTGCCGGGCGGATAGTTTGATGTTCTTCTCTCTCCGTCAGGGTAAAACACCAACCATATCAGCTGTTTCACATGTATTTGCTATGAAATATAACTCGGAACTCCAATCAAATATTTTGAAAGCAATTGAGGCAACACGTAGGAGCTAAAGTGTTAGTGGGACATACTTGGAGACATCCCAATCAGTTGGTAGAATACTTAACGGCCAAATTAAATACAAAGTGATTTTGCACTTATATCTCAGTAAGGCACCAAAAGTGATGTATAGGTAAGGAATGGGTTTAACTTTGCAATGACGCATTTTTTAATGAGCCGTTAGTGAGGAGCTTTTCATTATATATGTTGGAAAAAGCTTACTTTAATTTAAAGCAGTCAGTTTCTTAATCTTAATTAAAAGCTGCATATTTGCCGGGCATATGTGAGATTCGTTTTAAATTAGTAAGCTCGCAGTCTTCACAACAGAAAGAATTGAGTAAATACGTTAGCGGGTGATAAATTCGATTGGGCAATGGGTTGATAATTATAACCACGTTTTGACGTATTGCGCTACCTGTGTAACATGCCGACAATATACGCACAGTTTTAAAGGCTGTGATTCATTAAAGAAGACATTTCTGAAGTGACAATACACTTTGTACATTTGAATATGTCAACAGAACACAAACAAATTTCCAGGGTTAAATCTGTGGAATTAAAATTGATTTTGACCCCAACAAAATATGATGAAAATTATACCATAACGGGGAACTTCTAGAGGAACTGATTTTTGATACAAGACAATCGTAGAGTTTTCCTCTGTCTTATTACTGGCCGAACTTTGGAATACTCGAAGAAAGGCTCGGGATTAGTTAGTGGGTCTTGAATGCCGCAAATACGAAATCAGGACGCTTTTTCGTTTTGAAGCGGCGCTCTCTGAGTTATGGAACTGATGCATGAAAAGTCAAGAATTGTCAACTCAAAAGTTTGTGACTAAAGTTGGTAAAAAAGGTGACTTCCCAGATTACCATCGTCGCTTTCTATAAGTCTGACTCGTCTCACGTCAAATAGAGTCATATTGCTATTTGTAATCTTTAGGGAAACGATTCTTAGGTATGAAAGTTAACATGAATGGAATATGCTAGTCTAATTAAATCAAGAATCAAATTGCAGCAAAATGACATGACAAAGATTTTCTTCATAAAGGCTTAGAAACTTAAAACATAAGCCGCGTTGGAGCAAGGTCCTATACTTGAGGTAAAGCGAAGTAGTTCGTATCGAGAGGAAAACTTTAAGGGGGTGGGGCCAGACTTATGCGGGGACCTTTCTAGCTCTGGATTTAAAGCACAAGTTTGGAAACATGGCCCAATATTCAGCAAGTGTGGACACAGGAGTCAAGCGTTCAGTTCAAGGCTGCACTGAGAAATAGATTCAAATGGTGATTAAATTGATAAACATACTCGATTTAAAACCATGTTTGTCGCGGGTCACGCAAGAATTATAGTAGAAGCAATGGAATAATAATTGAGGAGACCTCTGCCTGCTCACAAACAATATACTCAGTTATCCAGTGCCAATTGGCGTCACTTTCCAATGAAGGGTTCTTTGGCGGGTTTGTTGGACAACTTGTTTGAGAGAAATCGATCAAAATTCCGTACAGAGAAAAACATGATCATGTATTACTGTAGTGATGTAATCATACGCAGGTTGAACAAGGACAGAGGTACAGCTAAAATGGGAAATGGTTATATCATGAAGGAAAATTCCAACTACTCTCGATTCTAATGATGATTTCGGTTGAAAAGTTATTCACAACCCCCATGATAATATGGTAAACCATGATTTTTCAATTTTAAATTCAAAACTAAATGTCTTATCACAACTTTTGTTCGTTTTGCTCCCTCTTTAGATCGATAAAGCCACTTCGAGATGAAAAGAGCCGAGACCTCGTAGTGATCGGCCTGCATTCAATGACATTGTTTCTCTTCACTCACAATTTCACAATACTTTGAAGAATTGCATATGACAACGGGAAATCACATTGATATTGGAAAAAATTTAAAATCCGCCTAAACACAAGATTTTCACTTAAAGCAGAAGGAATCAATCAAAACAATTGTAACGACCAGAGTTCACACATGTAGCACTGTATCAAAGAAACCGACATATATATTGCCTAACAGGACTAATTAAAGATACGCGCGGAACAAACAAACGTGTTATTCCAGTACTTCATAAGAAGGTATCAATGTGCAAAATCTGACTCCAGCCCGTACACAAGGAGGTTTTTTCTTTTTTTCTAGAAATTATTCGTTACTGTTAAAGATTACAAATATATTTAATTAGAAAGCTTTCCATTCAGCCGATATCATCAGTTATAATTATTGGAGAAACTTGAAGTTTGGCATAAAAAGCAGCCAGGGTTAAATCTATCTGACCAATAGTTCATTGTGACCAATTCAGAGTCGAAGGGAAAGTCAGTTCAAGGTCTTTCAAACAAACGTTTGTTTATACGCTATTCATAAAATGTGAACTGCTTGCTGGACTTAGTTTAACCTTGGTAGAGGTGAGATGTTGGAATGATTCTTCCTAATTGAGCGATCTCAGAATAAACAAGGTTCAGTAAGAAGTTTTAGAATCCTATCTAAAAGAACTAGAAATTACATTCAGATCTCGGATTAAGGGAAAGAATGTTAAAGGTTATACCTAGAGAGCGGACCTACCTTACCAAAGAAGCTACAGATGGACGGAAACAGGTCGCGTTCAGTTCGCGTTAGACACAATTTGAACAAAGAGAATATCGATTGCGAGTCTCAACAACTCACCAAGACCTCGATATCATGACGTAAATGTGTCAAAAAGACTTTGGGTTTCACGTGACGTCACAAAATCTAAAAAACTACAAACATAGGTTTGCCCATAAGGCAAAAGACCTTCAGGTTGCGCTTTTGATCAGTTTTCAGTGTAGTGTATATTCTATTAATAAATACCTACCTTCTCCCCTTTCCTTCCACCCTGAAATTAGGTTCAGGAGAAAAAAGACTGTCCTTGAGCAACTGTCCTTGGTATTTTCGAGTTTTTTATCGTTTTCAACACATGCACCTTACAACATACCTTTTCTTTCATTAGTGATGTACGTGACAGGCTCAACAGTTTACGAAACACGCTATCGTTTCTTCTTCTGTTTTATGAAATCGTGCTTGTGCAAATATTTTGCAAGAAACATTCAAGGAATTAACATTTTTCAATTTTTGTTTTCTTCTTCAAGTCAGTTTCTTACAAGAAAAATAGAAAATGTCAAATCATCTTTGAACGTGCGATATGAGCGTGTTTTGATAACTAAAAGGCTCTCCTTGTTATAGTAATGCGCGATTAAGTAACAGTCCCATAAAAGTTTTGCGTTTGTCTCTGAGGGCTCCAACAAAAACCAAACAAAGTAACAGTCATCGTTCCTTGTAGAACTCGAAAACTGAAACGCAATTTTGGAAAACAGCGCTAAGCGATTGAGCAGTCAATCCATTACATAGTACATCGAACCTTCGAAGATCGAGCTCAATCGGCCTCAATTCGTGAATTGAATTTGATCGAATTCGGGCTATATAAAGTCTATAAAACTAGATCGAGCATTGAAACTGTCGCACTCAAACGGCCTCAATTCGTGGATTGAATTTGATCAAATTCGGGTCATAAAGTCTATAAAACTAGATCGAGCATCAGTGAACCTATTGCACTTAATCGGCATGCAAATCGAACTCAATCCATAAGATTGTGTTTGATTAAGTTTGGCAATCAAAGAAAATATTTTATCACACTGTTATTAATTCTGGTACATGTAATCATTCAGTGTAGACTCAGTAATAGTAACTGAAAAGTCCTCCTAGAATTAATCTGGCTTCAAAGTTTTTAACACATTACTCAAAGGAATGACAAGGAAATGACTTTGATCTGACCATCGGGACAAGTGTAAAATCATAATACTTGAGTGAGTGAATATGTGCTGAAGTTTTTCATTATGTCAGTGCTCATGATGATATTTAAATTTTCTTAATATTGCGATGGTTATGTATCCAAGGAGCACCTGCTCGCTTTCCATGAAAGCTATTGTGAAACTTTTCAATTAACATGGTATGACTGGTATCGGATGTCATTTTCTGAACTTTGTGGCGAAGACAGTTGACTATTCCTACAATATCGTTATGTTTGCACTGTTTTGTAAAACCGAATGGAGGATTCTAGCTATAATCTTCAATTACATACTCATCAAAAGACCATTTTTGAGAAAATTTCAAACGGAGGAAGGATACTTAAATAATATGTCAAGTTCTACTCCACCTGTACTTGAAAAAAACTAGCCAGTCAGTTATTCTGATTAAAAAAATTGTGTCATAGACAGATATTGAAACTTCAATACCTAATTACCACCTTCTTGAGTGGTAATTAAACAAATCGCGAGCTCATTGCTGAACATTGAGAGAAATAAACTTGAGAAAACTGAAATTTACAAACAGACACACCGAAAAAGGAAGCATAACGTTCGGTAATTTCTTCACTTTTGACCGAAGATCTAACAGAACTAAACCACATAAATCACACCCAGATTTAGCCTGAAAAAGCAATTTATGGTTACTTTTTCTTCTGTGCCTCAGGGTGAAATTGAACTTTTGATGTGTCAAATGTGACCAAAATAATCTGAATAGAGTGATTTAGAGATAGAGGAAAGGAAAAAAAAACAATTATTTGTTGAGAAGAGCTCGAACATCTTTGATTGACAACGGTTGGCGATAGGTTCTTGTTCAACATTTTAATGAGCTTTTCTTCAGTTGTCTCCAGCTGGGTTTTGATGATTTCTCTGACTTGCCAAGGTGAACACAGTTCAGTAAAGCATTCATCGGTTCAATTAGATCGACGCAAAATTTAACTGAAACATACCCTAGCCAACTTAAAAAAGCCTCAACGACGGATGACAAGGATGTAATCAGATGTGGACATTAAAAATGACGACGCCTATCTGACTCTGATATCAGTTCAATGTATCATTTGTCCAAGAAGAAACAAAAAAAATCGTTCGCTTTTGATCAGAATCCGCCATTTATCAACAAGGCAAGCGCAGTTGGTTTTCGAGTGGCTTGGCGGAAATTTTGTATCTTATTTCTCATAAAAGATGGGAGATTACTTAAAAAAAGCGACTGAAATGTTAAATTGCGAACTTTTTGTGCTGTTTCCATTGAATACAGATGCTGATAAATCGTCGCCACTCCCCTCTTAAAATCTCTTACAATGAAATCTTCTACCATCACTTACTATTACCTTTATATAAGTCAGAAATCTTAAGATTTTTGCTGAGCTGTGGTCAATCTAACATTGTGAAAGCGGTGCCTCAAACCAAAACGGAGTGGAAATTTACCAAACTGTAAACGTGTAACTCACTGAAGAATAAAACTGAGGCAGTGGCTGATGTAAGCTATTCATATTTGTTGTTTTTTCTCAACAGAGGATGGTCTATCTGATTACTCTTTATGATTGCTTATTTCATGACAGAGGGTCTCCAATAGGTTTTTCGGGATCCGGGATTGGGTTTATTTAAAGACCGGGATCCGGGAATTTAAAGTAGGAACGGAGCGAGATGCGGGATTGCTAATATGAACAGGACACGGGAATCGGCGATTTTAAGGAGCAGGATTCAGGAAGTGATCACTTAAACGAACTGAGAACCGGGATGTCCATTGACATATATTAAGAAATTGATCTTCTCAGTCACGAAAAGCACCAAGCATACAGGCTCTCTAGCATTCAAGAGGCGGTCGGGCTGCTCAGCGACACTCTTTAGTTATTACGCGGGGATGAAAATTATATCAGAAGCGAAGTTGCCAATTTATCAAAAATCCTCAATGGCCCACAGAGTAACGGCGTCTTATACTTAACGGCATTAAAAAAACCTCCAGCAAGTCTCAGAATTATACCGATATGATGCTGTTAACCTGTTGAGTTACATGACATCAGAGGTGAAGAATATTCACTCGGTTGTGCATCACAAAGATAAACTTTTCACGGTGTTAGACTACCTAAGTAACTCTGTAGCCAAAGAAGACAACCTTTCATGAAGACAACCTATTGGGCGGTGTACTATTTAACAAATCCACATTCTTGGTATCCTGTACCTGAACGTGCCAGGATCCTGTCGGCCATACCAGCAATTAAACCGTTACCACCTGTGCCGATGGCACGACAGAGCATATAGAAGACGAGGGAGTGGGCGTAAGCATTCATTGCAGCAGTGCGTCAGCTCTCTGTCAGACAGGAAACAACGATGGCAAGAGCTGGAACTTCCCGTCATACCTCTATCAGAGAGAAATTCAGCCGGTCGAACCGGTCGGCCTCGAACGCTCTGACTTCGAGGAGCAGCAAGAAAACAGCGGGAAACAAGACGAAAAGGAAGATGGAACATTGGAGTACGATTCCCCGAATGATGATGATGACATTCTATCTTTGGAACGAGAGGCTGATTTTTACCTCGGAAGAGGTTTCCGCTTCGGAAGAAGTATTCGCTTCAACAGCAGAATCGTGTTCGGTTAATTTTTTTTTATCTCCGTTGTTAAGGAACTATGGGATTGCCGTGACCTTTTGTGTTTTATACACTTGTTGAAATTGTCATTCGTTTCTTTGATACTGACCTACCTGTACCTATACGTTTGTAAGTTTAATGAAAGGAGGCCGTTACCGTTATTAGGGCAAAATTTGAAAACTTCTTAAATGAACAATATCATCATTTTGGTGAAAAGAGATAAACTCACGCCCTACAGTGACAATAGACTTCAACGGATCAATGCTGATTAAGAAAATCATCACCCACCGGAAAGAACCTTCTAAGTTTAGGAAATGGGCTAAGTCAAAATTGTATGATCGGGATCGGGATTGGCCAGTATGAGCCGTCGGGATTATGGGATTGAGAGAAAATTTTAGTCGGGATCGCGGGATCGAAGAACCCTAACTAGAAACCCTCATGACAGGATGTCAAATTGCAAACTGTGAGCTGCAGGCAGGGCTTTGAAAAAATGGCGTAACACGGAGAGGATTGTCGAATGTTATTCCACTAACCCAGCTGGCTTGGTTTCCATTCTTAAAATTAATAGGCTATGAAGTATATCGTGAATTTATTTTTCGTTAATGTCTTTGTTGTCACAGCATGTCAAATTAATATAGAACTGGTACTTATGGAACGTTCTCCTCCTCCGTTGTAATAGTCCGAGAGAGATTGGTATTAGAATATGTGACGTAGTATCATGTGACGAAGCAATCGAATGTTCCCGCCATTTTGTTATAATTAGTGTTTTGATGTTTCCGTGTGGAAAAAATGGAGGCTGGAGTGCTTGAGGATGAAGTTGTGTCGATGGTAGACGTTCTGGATGAAGATAACGAACTAGAGGAGGAAGCAAGAGCTGTTTTAGGGGACAGCGACGACAAAAACTGCACTTACCTTTCCGTAAGTTCTGTTTGTGTGATCAAAGCTAAGGTTTGTGATTTTTGGGTGCGATAGGTCTCCCTCTGATAGAGTAAATACAGAGGTTTACAAAACCTTTGACAAAATATCAAAATATCGGCCTCTATGATACTATTTCCTTCGCGTTGAGATCAAAGTCAGTGGAAAGTTTTCTGGGATAACCTGATATATTTTTAGACCACACATGTAGTATGAAAGCTGACATCTATTGATCGTGGCCAATTCAACACTCTAAAAAAGAAAGGTGAATTCTATGGGATGTTTTCAACTTTTACAGCGTTAAAGAAAATTTTGTTGTTCATTAAGGGTATTTTAATGGTAATTGAACTGAGTAGAGCGATTTGGTCCTTCCAAGCTCTTCGGTATTCCTTCGGTCTACTAAATCTCCTTTCCAACTCAACATTTAGATAAAGGTTGGTTAAATGCAAGAAGATTTAATTTTCAACGCGATTTACAAAATATGGCTAAACACTTCTCTAGTAAATCGAAGAGCTCGTGTATGCTTAAATCGTGGTGATACAAACAAGTGCTAATAAACTTAAAAGCACACGGTTACATTTTGCTCTGAAGTTTTTTTAATTCACCGTGTTTTCAATACATCCTCAGAAATAAAAGATTAATTTTTTTTGGAAATTTCTATCAGTCTGAATTCTACTTCTTTAACTAGAAGGTTTCAAAAATGCAATTTTTGACCTTAGAAATGGGGAGTCAACTTGTACACGGGTAAATACGGCAGTATACATACATGTATATCCCTATTATTTGCAGGGGTACGTGAAGAGGCAAGCTCTCTATGCCTGTTCAACATGTTCTCCACCAGATAAAGAGCCTGCTGGAATATGTCTGGCTTGTACCTTGGCTTGTCACGATGGACATGTTCTGTATGAGCTCTACACCAAAAGGTAGTCAGTAAAATTTACCATAACATTCCTCACAGAATATTTATACATTAAAGGTTCTCAGTGAGAATCTGAGTTCATGTAGATGGCAAAATTGATGAAGGAAGCAGGGGATGGATAACTTGTTCAGTAAGCATGACCTCTGAGGGGGGTCTAGATACATGAGAAATTCCTTGTAAAATTCCTGAAATTCCTTCCTTCTTCCAGTTAAGCAACAAGAGATTATTGTACTTTCAGAAGTTAGTTGTTACTTGGCATAAAAAAAATATACAGGTAATAATTATTTTTAATAAATGAGTAAATCGAATGACAATAACAATCAACCTACTGATATACCCTGAACTTTTTCAGAAATTTTCAGTGTGACTGTGGAAATAAGAAGTTTGGCGGGTTCAAGTGCAAGTTGTACTCAGTAAGTTGTTGACAGCTGATGCACTTCTGGTGTAACCACACCTTGAACATCTAATCTTACTAGGCATTGAAAGGCATGCACATGCTGAAGTCTCAAAATTTCATGATGTCACAAAAGTGCAAAAAAAGGAAATTAGTGTTTTTCTAGTGTTTCCTTAAAGGCTTTGGTTGAAATTTGCAATTTGCATTTTACACAGCTATGTAAATAGGCAGAAAATTTATGAATTTTTTTTCAGTCTATGATGTACTCATATGACCTAAAAAGAAATCCAGGGTGCATGATTATTGTTAACTTTCACTGCAATTGCCAGGAACACAAAACCTAATGTTAAACAAATAGTTTGTTCAAAGCTCTTCATCCATCAAAAGTTGCATATATTTTAGCTACTTTAGAGAGCCACCTTGATTAGGTGTGTTAAGAAGTTTTACATATCTGCAAGAAAAGGGAGACAAAATTTAACCCTAAAAAATGCCTTACTGCTATTCAGGTAGTGCTTGATTGCCACTTGAGAAGCCCACCATCCGCAATTTTGCAAGACACTCAATTTAAAGAAGCAAACAAAACCCAAGTCAACTATTTGAAAACTCTGGGCAAAGTAAATGTATTTCGTTAACCATGTGATGAGTCATTTATTCATAATTTTGTTTAGATCATTTTGTATTAATCATTGCCATTTTGAGAAGCCTGTTTTATCAAACAAACTTAATGTTATGCCATAACATCTCAAACATGTGGAAGGAAATTTTTAATGATATGCACTACTGCCTGAAACCATAGGAACATTGCTCTTGTGTTTGGTTTCTGAACAGTGATGAAATGATGGCTTTTTGTCACGGCTGCAAACAAACAAAGCAAAAGACAAAGCCCAGACAGAAAGGGAGCAAATTACTGGGAGTTTGTGCTCTAATGGTTATTTTGCAGAATAACACATTTACACATGTGTCTTGTGATTGATTGTTAGGTCTTACTTGTTGTTCACATTCTTATTATTCAAGGAAAAAGGACCAGAGAATTCTATGAACAAATACAATCAAAATTTCAGAGGAGTTTACTGCACCTGTCACAGACCATATCCTGATCTGGAGGATGAGGTACAACTTTATACTTGGGTTTACTCATGCTGATATTCCAGAAATATGATCCATTTGAGATAAGCATTTTAGGAATTGTCCTGTAAGCTTTATGTACTAGGTCACTGACTCAGTTTGCTTATAGAGGGTTTTTAAAGATGTATGTGTTGAAAGGGTACATAGTATGTTTTTCTGTTTTTCTCCAACCTTCTTCCTGCACTAACACTACAGGGTGGATACTTTATATGGAGCAACATACCTATACTCATGAGAGATAAGACACTATTAGTACCTTAGGTCTTTGATTCCAAATGAATACATGTAACCCAAATTTTTTTGATATGATGTCTGATGGAATTTATGATTCTTTTTTTTTTTCTTTTTTTGTTTTCTTTCAAAAACCCTTGTAACACCAGTGTAAAGGTTTTGATTTTTTCTTAATTAGTTTAAAATTTCTTTTGATATATGTCAATTACAGATTGAAGATGAAATGATTCAATGTATCATTTGTGAGGACTGGTACCACTCAAGGGTGAGTGACACAGAGAGTCCCTCAATCTAAAAAATTTGCTGTTCGTACAGAGGAAATTATCCTGAAAAATGAAACTCACTCGTTCAGCATTTGACATGACAAAAATTAGTATATTATCAGCACAAACTATTTCCCATCATAAATTTTAGTCATGCCAAACCAAGAATTTTTTTAGGGAAACTGAAAACCTATTATTTGATACACCCAAGCAGAGGTCAGGGTTGAAATTATGGAGAGGTTTGAATGTCTTTGACCAGTGAAACAATAGGCTCCAGTATCCATTCCTTGGATACTGGAAGCACACGGGACCTCTAAGTTGGGTGAATGATGACTTAGATATCTTATGGTAAGGGAATAGTCTGGTTCTGTACTTTCACTTCTAATTTTAGAGTGTTTCACATCTGTGTTGTTTTTCAGCACTTGGGAAGCCTTCCACCAACAGGAGGTGAATTTCAAGAGATGGTATGCGATGATTGTATGACAAAATGCAGCTTCCTTCAAGCTTATATCTCTCTCTCAGGTGAATTGTAGCCACTGATTGTTTTTATTCCTGTTTTATCTTTTTGGCTTAGTGGCTTACCTAACAACGCATTTGACATTAGAAATAAATAATAAAATCAGGTTTATAATTATAGTTTAGAAGTGATTTAAATGCCTTTCAGTTAAAGGCTTTAGTATTCTTTTCTCAGTCAGAGCAGAAAATGTGTCTGGTGATGTGACCATTCCTCATATGCCATTGCATACGCATATACACACATGACAAGAATTGATTTGCACTCAGTGAATTAATATGACCATAATGCTGAGTAGCATTTCTTAACTTCCTGATATGATGATAGTGCCACAACAGCAGTCTTCAATTGGCCCCAATCAACAAGTGGATATTAAGCAGGAAACAAAAAGTAAACTTGATATTGAAAAGCTAAGTGACTCAGGTAGAGGAGACAAATTGGTGAGTGAGAAAGGATATCATGATTCCATGGGCAGTGGCGAAAGAAGTGGCCATCAGGATTGCTCCAGGCTGGTAAGAGAGTTTATCACAGTCAAATTATCCTGATTTCACTACTGTTCAGTACTACATATAAAAACCACATTCTTGTTCATAGTTTGGGTTAAAATCCAGAATGCAACTTCCATATCAAACCATCTTCAAATGTTTTGATAACGAGATAAGAAGACCCATTGAGGTTATGATACAGTAATTGAACCATGTAGACATACTGATCTTGATCCATTGAGGCAATAGAAAAATTTGCATTGAAAGAATGAAGGTGGAATTTTTAAACATAATTGTTTCTAAGCAAGCTCAATGAGTACTAATCAATCCTTGCTCTAGACATAGCTTGAGAGTGACACTTGCAGCTATTTAAGTGAAACCTGGATAATCATTCTCTGCAAGAAAAATTTAATTGGCAGCACTTTTTTTTCAGGGAATATGACAGACACTTTTTTTTCAACACTTGTATTGCAAACGTTGACGTAGTGTTACTTCACCCATCCTCAATACAAAGCTATAATTTGATCAGTAGCACAGACTGAAGGTTCTGGTCTATAGTGTCGCATTCGAGTGTGCATTAAAACTTGTCTTCCTTGTGTTCCATTTTGTGTGAGTCACCAACAAGTCAGATGAGAGGAAAAACAACTCTTATTTTGAACTATTAGAATCAATGTTTGTCAATTTTTCCATGTTTGAAAATCAACTTTCACAGTGATTTACCTATCATTTTACATTTAACCCTTTACACCCTAACATTAGTATACATATTCTCCTCACTCTTCTTTGTACATTTTCTAAGGTGGTGACAAGGAGAATTTGTTTGCCAATCAAAGGGTTCCTTCCCTGGTGTCCACTTCCTTTATTCTTATGACCTTAATGTGCAATTCAGGAGTGATATTGCAGGAAGAAATTAGATGTTAGCCACTCTTAGGGTTTAATGGGTTAAGAGACAGTTGATCTGAATTGTGGAAAATACAGTTGCCTAACGTTGTACATTGTCTAGTGACAAGTGAGAACACAACCATTTCTGTAACATGTTTTCTGGGCTAAAGGGACTAGAATAATCAATAGATATCCCTGTACTGCCAATCTTCTAATAAAATTATGATCCAACAGAGAACGTAAAAACTGTGCTTGGTATTCTCCAGAAGATTCTGGTTTAGAAATTCTCTTGACACTAATTTCTTTGGAGGGGTTAGAAAATACAGATTTTGAATGGTAGAAAGTTCAGGAGTGTTCTTTTAAGGGAGGTTAGGTGTCCTTCTTTTCAGTGGAGGTGTCTGTTACGATATAATTAACTGCATAACTACTTTAGTTCTCTCTTTCAGAGTATCATCTTGTTAGATTCAGATATTTAAGGTATATAGTAAAACTCTTGGCAATAAATGTATTTTCAATGTTGAATCAGTGATTAATTCTTATTCTTTGTTGTAGGATACATCCCAAACACCTCACTCTGATTCTCAAAAGCCAAATTGCTCAGGCAAATCAGACATAGTAACGACTGTGGGAAAAGCGAAAAAATTCACTGCAGATGACTGTAATGCCTCAAAACTTGAAAACTCTACGGCAGATTGCAAGCTTTTTCAGCTTCAAGCAAGTGTGACAACAGTCGAAAACAGAGCAACCTATTGGCATACTGGGTGGCGGTCTAACTTATGCAAGTGTGATAAGTGTGTGGTAAGGATGTTATTGAATGAAATAATTCTACACCCTAGCTGTCAAAATTCACAGTTTTTTTACTTGGCAAATTAGAGTATGACAATTTAGCTTATAGTCCCTTTATAGATCATTGGATGTATTGTATCTGACTGATGAATCTGACACAATGGTTGCCTATGAGCAGAGAGGCAGGGAGAAGATATCCAGTGTTTCATCATATGAGAGTGGCATGCAGGCGCTACAGAACATGGCGCGTATTCCACAAGTGGAGGTCATGCATGGTGTGTGGATAAAAATCTTGAATTGAAATTAAGTAGTACAACTATATTATGATGTTTTATTATTATTATTATTATTATTATTATTATTATTATTATTATTATTATTATTATTATTATTATTATATGTACCAGCAATGATGTATTCAATGCAAACCTCAATGCGATTGAGAGTGGTAAGACCAAAATTAAAATTAATTTTAAATACCACGCTAGACTATAGTTCCACGAGTATAATTATTCTTTCAAAAAGTGTACGTGTTGTCGCGGTTCGTTTACTACCATTTTCTAACTACTATGAACATCCTGGCTGCGTACTGACACGCTTGAAAACTTAAAGATTGTCTTGACAAAACGTCACGTTTTACCACCGACTCAAATTGTAAAATATGATCGGCCAAAAAATTCGCAAGATCACCTCCATCTCCGGTCACCGAAATAATGGAAGATTTTACCACAAACGTGAACCTGCCCCTTGCTGTTGACATTCATTGCATATAATTGATCGATATGTTTCAAGTGTAAAAACGCATAGCGCGGTCAAAACTGGACACATGTGAAAATGCGAGGGCTTCGGGGTCTTCGTTTGTCACGTTTCTCCGTGTCTCGCCGTCTTCATTTTCGCGGCCTCTTTTATTACTTCTCATATGGGTGTCTGTTTCATACAGGTTTTGCTTTATACCTAATAATACTGTAAACAAAGTGCTGTGATATTCAATATCTATGCTGCTTGGGTTTGCTTTACTGCACTTTTCTTTTAGTCAAGATAACTTGCACTATCCTTCAAACCAATGAGACGTAATACTTACTACGAAACACTTCTCGATCTCTCTAGTTTCAGGACGTTCAAGGCAGTGTCCCGTTTTACTCTGATCTCCTATTTGTTCCTTGTTTTAGTTTCATTCCATGTGATTGTGATGCTAGACTACTAGGTCTTCATGTCTTTCGTAGTTCTTTACTTACACTGGTTCGTCTGTTTGTAGGTTACAATGATATGAAAAACGAGCTGACAGAGTATCTTAGAGGGTTTGTGGAACAAGGAAAGGTAATCTACAAGTAGAGAAGTAACCGACACTCACGTACGCAAAGACATAATACTGAAACGAAACTGATGGCTTTTGACAGACTTTATTGAAATGGAATGGTTATGTTGAGGATTGCTTTGCGGTATTTTGAAATTACCTACGTATTTGTAATAGGTATACTTGCATTTTGTAACAAAACCGACCTATGAATTTTGTATTAAGGGTTGCAGCATTTTGAACTAATCGTCGGTCTACGCAATTTATGACAACACCTCAACGCAAATTGTAATAATAAATATCAACTTGTCACAAAGATGAATAAAACGACGCGCTTGCCTGTCCGAAGGTGTACCGTGCTACCTTAAAGTGAACACTGCATTAAAGCTGAAGTATTTTTCTTGTTTCTCTTTTTCGTATCGGCAGGTTGTGAAAGAGGAAGACATCAGAAACTTTTTTGACACACTTCAGTCTCGTAAGAGACAACGAGTCGGGAGTGAAGATTCTATTCAGTACAGATGTCGCTAATAAAACAGCAAAACACATACTGCTATAATTGAATGAGGCGACACAGAATCACAGCATGCACAAGATTAAGAGTTAGTGATACACTTAGGCTTACCTCTCACTAAAATACCTTGTGAACAGGCAATACTGTCAACTGTTAATGAATTTTTCTGATAGTTTCAAACGTTACGTACAATAGCCGTAAGGTGACGTGTCTTATCGTGTAACGAAGTTGTAGTTTAAAGTACATCATGCTAAGTACTGAATTAAAATGGTTTTTGCGGCACCTTCAAGCAAGCGACTTGTTTTGGTTGCGTTGTAATTATCAGGTGCTGAGATTGTCCGATGAACCCCTATAATACCTCTCAACTCAAGAAGGAGAAAAACGAGCTCTGCAAGACTCCTAACAGGACCAACAGAGCCGGGGATGGAAAACGCCTTTTCCAGAACTTGATTTCATTTAGAAGCGGGAATATGTGTCCAAAACCCCTGGCCTTGTAACTAAGATAAATTCACCTCGATATTAGACTATGGTTTTTAACAAAGAGCAACTGAAAAAGCGCCTGAACTTTACATGATCGGTTCCCCTAAAAAAAAAGACAACAATCAAACAAACAAAACAAAACAAATTAAGCTTAGTTGTAAACAGTGTTTTGACGCAGGCATTGTTTCATTTCTTCAAACCTCAAAATCCTTACCCAGCTGAAGTTGTGTATAACTATGCTCACAGCCGTATATTTTTAGCCAGTGCGTAGTCCATTCAACACAATCAATTCGCATTTCACCTCGTGACACATACCTCGATAAAGAACATCGAGTAAACCGGGCAAGTGTCTATTTAAGACTGGTTCCGGTTTTATTGTTACAACGATGTTTTCCTAAGATAATGTCACTTTTGAAACCTAACTTACAGCTAAAAAGTCTGGTAACTAATATTTTCTTCTCGATGCGTAAGCGGACAAATTCTACAAATTCTAATCTGATTGGTTCCGAGAGCGGGCTGTATTTTCCCATCCAACCTGCTTCCAGCGGGCGGTATCATAACCCTTGCTTGTTGAGTTGCAGAGTACATCCCTAGTTTCGTTGCAAATTTTCATAAATACATATTCTTTTGCCGGCTGGGAAGCATTTTTAAGCAAAAACTTCAATCACGACCTTAAAGCGAAATACAGCTTGTTAATTCTCTCCTCTCTCTCCATCTCTCTCTTCCGCAGATTGAAAGTAGGGCACTTTTGGTAATCTCAAGTCTCCCGAGCACATCTTATTCAGAAATGATTACTTCAGCGATTTTTGAGTTTGGCACGAATGTCTGTCGATTATTTTATAATCGTAGAAAATTTTATAGCGCAGCAGTATATTTTCAATTTTTTACAATTTTTAAGCGCGTTCAAGGGTACGTAAATGCCCTATGCCATAGAATCATAATTTTATTGCCCTGAAAGTCAAATTTTGCGTGGTTTGCTGGGTATCCATTTCATTTAGCATATTTTGGTCATTCCCTCACTTTCCACCAGTTAGCTCGTCCCAGAAAATGCGAGCTAAAGAAATGACCTCAGAGTGTATGGTTCGTCATCGACCTGTCAGATCTTCGAAACGACGTAAAATTGCAAAAAGCTACTTTTGAGCGGCGAAGCTTATTTCGTGTCTCAAACACAGCTTTAGCGATTAAAACTATACCTGCGTGCAATACAGTGTTTTTGCATTATATTGACCAAAAAAGTTTCAAGAAACTGTCTTTTCGTTTGTGAATTATGTCATTTCAAAAAACAGCGATTGATTTGGCATTTATGTAACGTGCCGCTTTACATAAATGCCCTTTTTCGAAACTAAACTTTAAATTTAAAAGTTTCTTATCTTTCGAAGCCCTTTGATAAACCTCACATCTTTAAACATAAACTGAAGAAGATGCTTTCATTGTAAGTGGATAGTTAAGGAAAATACATCTTCCTAGATGCCGTAAAGAAATGAATTCGTCCAATGTAGCCTACAGAGTGCGCTAATCGGATTAGCGCACCTTGTTCATGTTCATCGCATATCAAATCCCGATTACGCAGTTGGTTGCAAAGACTTCATCTTACCAGTAAACATGTTTTCAGCGGTAAAAAAAGCAAGATACTTTCTGATTTACATGAATCACTATTTACTCTTATGGGTCATACCCGAAGGGAGTAGGTAAGGGTGGGGTGGGAAATGGGGTTGTTGGCAAGAAGGCACATAATTCTGGAACAGCTTCACACAACTTTTAAAATGTATGGTGTAACGTGCTGGAAAATATTAAAATCACTTCCAAAAAGAAGCTTTTTGTTCCAGCCCTCGATCGCCTTGAGAGCCTGGAACAGGCCACTTGGAGGTAGAATACTTGCCTCTCGTAAAACTATCCGATTTTTAAAGCCAAATGGCTTATTCATCCGATCGGTTCACACTGATCGCCAAATTGAGTAATTACATTGTTTTCATTTGTCTTTTTTAATCAACATTACAAACGGAAGGTTAATTTTTTTTCTTTCAACATAGAATATACTTTTCACAAAACGACTGAAGACCAAAATTCCGTTAATGACGTGATGATACAGTGGTAAAAAAGCGAGTTGGGAGAGTTTCGCGCTGCTACCTATTAAAGGGCTGTAAATCAAAAGTGATTCATCTCCTACGCCACTTGAGAGATGTCCACAAATGGACCAAGGAAAAGGCAAAGAAGGCCACCTCCACATTTGGATTAAGGAAAAGCTTCCAACCAAAACTCAATGAAAACCTGTACAGCAATCTCCTACGAAAACTGTACAGGAAAAGAAAAGAAAAGATTATCACCGACATCGAAGGTGTCCTATAAATGGATGCAATTCAGTTGATAAGCGCCTGGCAAATCATATTCAGCAGGTCCACAAAGAGATCAAAAAGGGTTCTCCTGTTGACAAACAGATATTAAGGGAAGCCCGCTCCCTCAAGACCTGGCAATCATCCCGCAAAGCACAAGGCCTCCCCAGTGTTAAAGGTGAAGGCTCATTCAGCAATTCAACAGAAGAGGGGAGTATGGGGGATAGCTCTGTTCAAGATCTGCCACATCTAAGCCAATACGAAGAAGAAGATGATGAGGTGCAGGAGGTTGAAAATGAAGAAACCGAAGAATTACAAGAAGAAGAGGAAAAGGCTAGATTTTTAAGTCATTTTGCTGGTCCCTCCTTCCACCATCCGCTGTTTGCAGCCACACAAAAATGGCAAAACAGCATTGCTCGCAGTTGCGCAAGATCCTTTCCATAATTTATCTAGTCGATCATAGTCATCTTTGTTTAACAAATCTCTGATACGTGACAAATTTCAAGCTGAGAAAAAGTACCAGCCACACACAGTAGAAACTAATTTATTAAGTCTGAGGAACTTATGCTCTTTCGTTCTCACAGAAAACCCGGAATGTATTCAAGTTGATCCAGCTATTGTGCAAAAAGTTGCAGAGAATGCGCGTCTATGGTTATCGTCCTACAGAAAGGACAGCAACCGCCGTCACTTACAAAAACAGAGTGAAGATCTTTAGAAGTTAGTTACGCCAGACATGGTGTCCATGTTTGAAAATAATGATTCAGCTTGGAAAGCAGTTGCTTACATGGGCCAATTTAGTGGAGCACACTCCCTACATATGAATCAGTCGATCTACACACTAGTAAGAGGTTTTATTTCAACAGAAATGACAATTGCAAATGCCCACCGATCTGGGGTTCTGGCCAATATGACAATTGGAGAGCTGGAGGAAGCCAAGGAGACCAAGCAACTTTATTCTCATATCTGAAAGTTTACGTCAGTGAAATGCGCCGTCAAGTTTCAAATTCAGGGAGCAAGTACATTGATGACAGGTCAATGCCTGTTTTTTTGTCATGGAACGGAGCAAAACTTGAATCTGGGCAACTTTCTACTGCTATCAATGCTGCTTGGAAGAAGGTAGGGATGGAAGGGCATGTTTCTTTCACAATATTTTCGGAAGTCAACCGTCACAAAGGTTCATGGAGATCACGAAGAAATGAAAGGTTATCTAGCTGATCTTATGGGTCACAAGACAACAACTGCAGTATAAAGTTACGTTTAGTTTAAGATTACTGAAAGGTATTGTTAATTACTGAAAGGTATTGTTAATTACTGAAAGGTATTGTTAATTACTGAAAGGCATAGTTAATTGAAAGGTATTCTGAGGTATCAAAGGAACAAAACGTAACCTCAGGCAAAGTTTAAAGATTGTTGAAAGGCACAGTAAACTGAAAACTATTCTGTGGTATCAAGGGACCAATAATCCAGTTAAATTGTGTTGCATGCATGTGCAGTTGTTTATAAGATCTAAAACAAACCGTTCTAACAGAAGATAGAGCAACTTTACTACACCGGTGCAAACTCTACGAGATGGGCACTGGCACAGTCAGACGCAGAAATTAATTGCTAGAAAGTACACAAAAAGGACAAACGAGTTCATACGTTCTTCTAAAAGTCTCAAAATGCTTGTCCTTGAAAAAGAGATGAATATTCAGTGAAGATGTCAATTAAATGTTGGCATTTATTGTGACACCGGACCGACGATTTAATTGAAATCGGTATGCGTTGCAAGACGTGAATATGGGCAGTGTTCTCATTATTATTTATCGTTCTCGTGTTAAATTAAAGGATGTTTTCCTTTATGTTCAATATTAGCTTGCTGAATGAGATATGGTTGAAATTGTTAATACACTTACATTTTCTGACGTTTAAGATCCACAACTTGAATTTTTCATTTAGAAATTCATCAAAACATACCACCCAATCACACTTTAAACTAACATTCTTCTAAAACAAAGATGAATTTATTACAGGTGGTCATGCCAGGGCTCCTTTCAAATAAGGAGTTAATCATTATATTTTTGAGGTGTTGCTTAGCCAGATTTTTGTCTTCTTGGACTTACTTCATGCGCCTCCTTTTTATATCTTGTTTTACAAAGTTTTTTCTTAAGATACATGGATCTATTACAAGAGAACATTGATAAATACCGACTTGCTCTACACTCCAATTTAATTATCCTTTGATATACCCTCACAGAACAATGCAACAAATACTTCTTCTCATATTGTGTCACTTTATTTAATCTTACCCGCTTCGTATTTAGCTTACAAACCTACTTGTGAGCGGGACGACGTATCGAGTCATTTGATGTACTACCAGCTATCCAGCGAAATCCTCGAGTGCAAGTTAACTTTGTCTCGTTCCGGTCATTTTGACCACGATATGGAAAAAATATAACAGTTATTGGTATGTTCTAAACATTCGAACACTTTAGGAAACATTGGAAATGCGGTGAAAGTACTTGTTAACAGCCACAGCATGAGGGAAAATGTGAGACTGACTGGAGATGTTTTCGAAGTTTTCGGAATTAAAGTTGTAGTCGGATCATATGGGTAATA